>WOXC01008467.1:0-35000 GCA_011680675.1 Gymnobelideus leadbeateri
TTGGGCAAGTTACTTAACCCCAATTGCCCTAAAGGGGCGGCTAGGTGGCACAGTGAGTAAGAGCGCCGGCCTCGGAGTTGGGATGACCCGAGATCAGATCCGGCCTCAGAAAATGAGCACCCACACATAAATAATGACTAGCCGTGTAACCTTGAGCAAGTTACTTAACCCCAATTGCTTTAAAAAAAAAAAAAGAAAAGAAAAAAAAGGAAAAAAATGAGAAAATGGAGGTCCAGAGTAGGGAAATGATTTGTTCAAAGTCTTGTACAGCCAGGACTGAGACCCAGGTCTTCTGACTCAGAGACTATTGCTCTTTCCAAAGCACTATCCTGTCTTTTTTAATGAGACTCTGAGAAGATAGATATTTAATAGAGAAATATATATATATATATATGCACACATATGTATAGTCTATATATCTGTTTATATATATTTATACATATATATTTACAGACAGATGGACAGACAGACAGATCAATAGATTTGACCAGACTTATGATTCCATTTGTCTAGGGGGCTTCCATTGAGTAACTCCCTCTACCTCTTGTTTTCTTCAGTTGATAGTCTTAGAAAGGGACCTGGTGCACTGAAAGATTTTTTAAAATTTATTGTTTATTTTTAACATTTAAAAAAATTTTAATTTCCAAATTCTTTCCCTCCTTCCAGCCTCTCCCTCACCTAATGAGAAAGCAAGCAATATGTCAATTATAGATAGGGCATTATGCAAAATAGATTTCCATATTAGCAATGTTGCAAAAAAAAAAAAAACACAAGAAAAATAAAGTGAAAGAAGTATTCTTCATCTGCAGTGAGAGTTCATCATTTTTCTCTCTGAAGGTAGATAGATAGAATTTTTCATTATGAGTCCTTAAGAATTGACTTGGATCACTTGTATTGATCAGAGTACCTAGGTCTTTCACAGTTGATCATTGCTACAGTATTGCTATTAATCTGTACAATGATCTCCTGGTTCTGCTCACTTCACTCTATATCAATTCATATAGGTTTTATGAAAACAACCCCCCTCATCACTTCTTTAGCACAATAGTATTCAGCTTGTTCAGTCATTCCCTAGTTGATGGGCATCCCCTCAATTTCCAATTCTTTGACACCTCAAAAAGAACTGCTGTAAATATTTTTTGTGCATAGAGGTCCTCTTCCTTTGTCTGATGTCTCTGGGATACAGACCTGGAAAAGGGTGTGTACAGTTTTGTAGCCCTTTGGGCATTGTTCCAAGTTGTTCTGAATTCTACCGACAGCTTATTAATGTACCTATTTTCCCATATACCATCCAGCATTTGTCATTTCTGAGAGGTGTGAGGTGGTACCCAAAGTTCCATTAATTTGCATTTCTCTAATCAATAGTGACATAAACATTTTTCATGTGACTATAGATAGTTATGATTTCTTCTTTTGAAAACTGTCTATATCCTTTGAGCACATATCAGTTGGGGAATGGTTATTTCATAAATTTGACTCATTTCCCTATATATTTAAGAAACAAGGCCTTTATCAGAGAAGTTTGCTGTAAAAGTTTCCCTCCCCCACCCCAGTTTTCTTCTTTGTTTCTAATTTTGGCTGCATTGGTTCAAGTGACTTGTCTAGCCAGTATGTGTCAGAGATGGAATTTGAAGCTCCTAATGCAGGAGCCAGATCTCTATGCACTAAGCAAAACTGCCATAATATCCTGTAGAAAAATGCAAAGTTGAATATTTCCACTGATTAGAAACAGAGTTAGATTAAATCCAAATGGGACCTGGCACTTGGGCCATGTGACATCTTGCTAAAAGACTTAACAAATGGCTATAATAAAATGTCATTGCCATCCTGCTGTGTGATTTCAAATTCAGAACCATATGAGAGAGCTGTCTGAAAAATCTGATGAATATTCTCATGAGGTAGTGAGATTTTCATTGGTGGTAGTATTCAAGCCATTCATTTCAATTTTAATTTAAAGAACCCCAAAACAAAACAAAACAAAAAACAACAACAAACCAGTGGGTTTATACAGTGACATACAAGGGAAAAAACCACTGTATTTGGAGGAAGAGGACCTGAGTTCCAATCCCGAGGCCCAGTTATGAACTATCTAGTTCAAGAAGGTAGGTCACTTCATATGATCACAGAATCACAGATTTAAAACTGGAAGGAATCTTAGTGGGAATGAAAATAGTACCTACCTTCCAGGTTTGTTGTGATCCTTGTAATATCTTTAAAGTACTTAGTATGGTGCCTTACACATAGCAACTACTCTGTAAATGCTACTTTCATTATTGATGAGGATGTCTAATATCCTTATTTTGCAGAGGAGACAGAGGCCTAGTTGGATCATGAGACCACACAGGTAGCAAGAGAGCTGGCATTCAAACCCAGGACCTCTGACTCAGAAGCCCTCTTAATCATACTTCCCCAGCACTGGACCTCAGTTTCTCCACCTGAAAAATGAAGGGGTTATACTGACTAGATTTTCTCTAAGTCCCCCTCTAGTTCTAAGTCCTGGTTTTTATTATCCTATACAGGTTGGAGAACAATAAAGGAAATAGACTCCTAAGATGATTTAGTTAGCATCTCCATATTCATTTCCCTGTATAGGTATAAATTAAGTAGGCAACTTTACACCTCCAGGTTTGAGGCTTCTGTCTGACTTCCCAGAATCTGGACAATAGATAATTGCATGCTTTAGGAGTTCTGTCATCCAATGGGTATGGTGATTTTGAGAAATCTTGGTACAGAGGCAAGAGCATTGACACAGAGTAAGGAAACCTACCTCTAGGTCTTATTTCCCATCATGCCCTGAGGTGCCAGTCAAACTGGATTGCAAACTGTTCCCCACATGTGACATTCTATCAAGCTGCCTTCCTACCTGTGCCTGGAATGCAAACCCTTCCAACCTCTGGAACCCCTTGCTTCCTTCAAAGTACAACTCAGGTACTGTCTCTTGGGCTCTTCCTACCCCATACCCCCGGTGACTCCTTCTTGAAATGACTTTGCATTACTTTCTAAATGTTTTCATTTTTCCTTATTTTTTTACATTTTCTAGCAGCGGATAGAATGTAAACTCTCTGATGGCAGGAGCCATTTTTGGTGGGATGACTGCGTGGTACAGAGGATAAAGCACTGGACATCTAGTCAGGAAGATCTGAGTTAAAATCCTGCCTCAGATACTTACTAGCTGTGTGACCCTAGACAAGTCACTTAACCTTTGTCTGCCTCAGTGTCTGTAAAATTGGGATAATAATAGCATCTGCCTCTCAGCGTTGTGAGGGGCAAATGAGCTAAAATTTGTAAATCTTAGCACAGTATCTGACACATAGTAAGTGCTACACAAGCAGGTAGGTGATGCAGTGGATAGAGTGCTGGGCCTAATGGCAAGAAGACCTGAGTTCAAATCCAGCTTCAGATACTAGCTGTATGACCCTGGACAAGTCACTTAACTGTGTCTGCCTGAGTTCCTCATCTGTAAAATAAACTGGAGAAGGAAATGGCAAACCACTCCAGTATCTTTGCCAAGAAAACCCCAAATGGGGTCACAAAGAGATGGACACAACCGAAAAATGACTGGACAAAAAAAGCGTGAATATATGAAAATCATTTTCCTTTCAACTGTTCTGTAATATAAGTGGTACAATGATTATTAATCTCATTTTACAGATGAGGAACTGAAGGTGATGTGATTTGCAATCTTTTTTTTTTTTTTTGCTTTTTGTAGAGGAGAAGGTAGGGCAATTGGGGTTAAGTGATTTGCCCAAAGTCACACAGCTAGTTTTGTGTGTGTGTGTGTGTGTGTGTGTGTGTGTGTGTGTGTGTGTGTGTGTGTTAAGTGTCTGAGTCCAGATTTGAACTCAGGTCCTCCTGACTCCAGGACTGATGCTCTATATTTCACTGTGCCACCTAGCTGCCCCTCAGCAATCTTTTTATTCCACTAACTGCTTTTCTAGCTGATATAGTGGATAAAGCATTTGGCTTGATATCAGGAAGATTTATCTTCCTGAGTTCAAATCTGGCCTCACACACTTACTTAGCTGTGTGACCCTAGGCAAGTCACTTAATCCTGTCAGCCTCAGTTTTTCATCTATAAAATGAGTTGCAGCCACTCTGGCATCTGTGCCAAGAAAACTCCAAGTGAGGACATGACTAAAAGACAGCAAAAACAAAAGCTGCTTCTCACACTAAAACAAGAGAAATTTCTTAGGGTCTTAATTCTAAAAGAGAACACGCAGGTTGTGAGATTAATACTGTGATTACTGGATATTCAAACCTTTCCCCAAACCTAACAAGACTGTAATCTTCGTCCCGGAACAACGAAGATTCCTACCCCCCCACAAAGGAAAGTGTGGTCCAGTTTGGCAGTAAGAGAATCTATTATTGATTCAACAGCTTCCAACATAGCTTTATTAAGAACCTATTACTGACCTACCTTGTATCCATCAGATTGGCAAAGATGACAAAAAGGGAAAAATGACAATTGTTGGAGAGGATATGGGAGGACAGTCACATACACATTAACGTATTGTTGGTTCCAGCCATTCTGGAAAGCAATTTGAAACTATGCCTCCTAAACCACTAATCTGTGTATATACTTTTGTCTGGTGATACTGCTGCTACTATGCATATACCCCCAAACTGATCATAGAAAGATAGAAAGGTTCTATGTATACAAAAATATTTAAGCAGTACTTTTTGCTGTAATAAAGAAGTGGAAACTAAGAAGGTATAACAATAATTAGGAAAACATTGAACTAATTATGGCTTATGAATGTAATGGCGTAGTAGTCTACCCATAGGAAATGCCAAATTCAGAGAAACCTAGGAAGACTTGTATGAACTGAAACAGAGTGAAGTAAGCAGAACCAACAGGACAATTTGTATGGTGACTACAACATTGCAAATGAAAAACAGCTTTGAAAGGCTTAAGAATTCTCATCAAAGAGAGGGCCAACCACAATTTCAGAAGCCTGATCCTGAATGAACCATGTTTCCTCCTGACTGAGACATTTATTTAGAGACATGACCAATGTGTTGACTTGTTTTGTTTGACCATGCTTATTTGTTACAAAGAAGGACTTTTTGTTTGGGGGTATGAAAAAAGGGATAGCTAGTGTCAGTGACTCAAAAAAAAAGGTAAAGAAATTAAGAATACCAATGAAACATTTTTTAACTTATAAAATAGAACATAATGAAGTCCAGAGGAATAAAAAGACAAAACAGCTTTGGAGCTAACATGTTGAATTTGTTTTATGCTTTATAAAAAGACAAGTTATATAAATAACAGAGATTCATGGTTTCATATATAATCTTCTTTATTGTTATTTTTCTTTTTTGGATATGGAAATGTTCCTGCTTCTTAATCTTTGTCAAGTTTGGAATTTTGAAAAAAAAAAGAGTTATTACCTTGGGGAAAACAGTATTGCTTAATGTACAGGATCATCTTAGGTGCAATAAAAGTGATAAAATATCAATAATTTGGGCCATTTATACTCAAGGAAATTAGAATCTTATTGGGTCAAAGAAAGGTACAATAAATAACCACAAGATAAAATAAAACACATTAAGCACATTAGAGAGATATAATGTGCTATGGAAGTCATGAGGCAGGAAAGATTACTTATGTAATGGATTTGAGGGCCTGACTAATTCTATTATTTTATAATCCTGGTGACTAATTTTGTGGTATAGTGGTGGGGTAAGGCTCAAATCCCTTGAGGAAAGGGAACTATTAAGCAAAATCCCAGACTTTTGGCACTGGAGAAGATCTTAGAGATTATCTAGAAGAACAGAACCATTTAGAGCTAAACATATGGTCTTAGAAATCTGCCTGGGGCCCTGAGAGGTTAAGTGACCTACCCATGCTTGAACAGCTAGCATGTGAGACATAAGGTTTCACAGCTAGTCAGTGGACTTCATGTATATTCTTGATAAAAAAAAAAAAAGTTGAAAAGCACAGAGTTCAGGATAAAGCATAGGAGCACTCAACTAGACACCTCCATTTACTAAACCTAACACTTGGAATTTAGTTGTATTAAAGCAGAGTTCTGCATTATCCTGCAGCATGCATTTGCCCATTTTGGACACAAGGACAGCAGGAGAGATTGATAGCTGCCTTGTTGGATTCCTAGTTGAATCTGTGTAGATTAACAGATTTTTACAGCTGGAAAGAGCTCTTAGATCATATACCCCAGAGGTTCTTAACCTTTCTTGTATCTTGAACCCCTTGAGCAGTCTAGGGAAGCCCATGGACCCCTTCTCAGGATAGTGTTTTTAAATGCATCAAATGACATACAAAGGATTAAAAAGGAAATCAATTATATTGAAACACAGTTATCAAAATATTTTTAGAAGTTCATGGACTCCAGGTTCAGAACCTTTGAATTCTAGCGGAATTCATCATTTCATGGCTAGTCAGTGGCAACCTAGGAGGAATCCCCGTTCAGTGTGAGTTTCTCTATAGCATTCTGTGGGGGAAAAAAGGGAGGGGGGTGTCATAGGATACAGAGCTTGAAGACACCTTAGCAACTATATAGTCTAAGCCTTTTATTTTACTAAAGAAACGATTCCTAGAGATTTGACGTGGTTTTCCTGAGATTCCATATATAGGTAAATAGGAGAACTGAGATCTGAATTCAGGCATTCTGATTCCAAATCCAGAACCTTAGGACTTAGATTTAGTCTAACAACCCTGGCTAACCTGAAGAATTGGGTATTTGTAGGTGTAGGTGGAACGGGAGAGTGTGTGTGTGTGTGTGTGTGTGTGTGTGTGTGTGTGGTGTGTAACTGGAACAATACATACCCAGAAACCTGGGAGACCCAAAGACCTGGAGCTTAGTACAGACAGATACTGGCTAAAACTCTCAAGACCCAAAATATCTTTGTTAGATCTCTTCACACCCAAAAGGGGGCAGACTACTGCTACTATCTTGGGTAAAGTCTTTGGAACTCTCCTGGGCTAAATGAAAAGATGAGCGAGGGATGAACAATTTGGTTTCATAGTAAGAGAAATAGCACCAGTCTCAAATGTTAACGCTGTCTCTTCTACAGTTATCAAAAAAACTTCATTTCTATTGGTAGCCCAAAGTGAAGAGGGGGACCTACAGCAAAGAACAGACAATATCCTGTCCTTCCGATTTACAGCACCC
The DNA here is from genome assembly GCA_011680675.1 of Gymnobelideus leadbeateri. Lineage (NCBI taxonomy): Eukaryota > Metazoa > Chordata > Mammalia > Diprotodontia > Petauridae > Gymnobelideus > Gymnobelideus leadbeateri. The sequence continues at coordinate 7,134 of WOXC01008467.1, forward strand.
CTTTGAAGAAACTCCTTTCTCTACCTTTTCATTGTTTCTGTTTATCTCAACTGCAGGAGAGGGGGGAGGGGAGGGTTTAAGGTCATCAGCTAGACTGAGGGAAAAAGAGAGATCAGGGTCTGAAATCCACCAAAAGAGTAAATATAGGAAGAGACATGCTTTGGGTTTGCTATGATTTGGGCTTGAGGTTTTTTTCCAGCCAAAGTGCCCCCCACCCCAGAATTGCTAGGTCAGAATATATTATGCCCCCTAAACTGTGGTCCTGTCTCGTACAGAGATTAAACTAGATAATTTCAGTTACTACCCCCAAGAGATTAGGGGATTAGGAAAGCTGTCCCAGGCTTCTCTCCAAACTCACTCCAGAATTCCTGCCCAGATCCCCCAGCTCCAGTGCTTTGAAACCTTGGGGATGCTGCCTCCACCTCAAGCCAATACACAGAGGAAGATATCAAAGAAAGCAATATTCAGAAGAACCCCAGAGAGGCAGTCTGCTTTAGTCAAACTGAGATCATTTTCTCCTCCCTTCTCTAGTCTGGTACAAGACTGATACTTCAGGGGATGCAAACTGAATCCAGAGCATGTGTGTGCTGGTGGTGAAGGCTCAATTTGTAGGATGCAGAATTCTACTTATTCCTTTAGTCAAGGTTCAGGTGCAGAATAAAAACCCTCTCACTCACATCTGTCCTCTATCCAGACATCTCTACATTTTCTCAACCTTCCATCTCTTCTCCACAACTCAGTAAAGGTTTACCTTGGGCTTCATATATGTCTTTTCCTATATCCCCATAGATCTGAAAAAGGAGATTGTTCTATGATTAAACACCCATGAACACACCCTTCCAACAGCCAAGACCCCAGTGAGTTAAGTATATTAATGGGCTTGGGTTATCAGGCTAGGGCAGGGAAGACACTAGTCCCTCCAGAAAGGTGTGTGGGGAGGTGCATCTGGCAACCGGAGTTCAGAGAAGAGCCACTAGGAAAACTGCTCAACACAACTTAATTACCTAAATTGGAGGAGGTTAATAAATACAAATACAACCTTGGGCAAGTCACTTCTCACTTTCCTGGGCTTCCCTTTTCTCACCTGTCAAAAGGAGGGGTTCTCATCTAGAACTACTACTGGCCTCTTTAGAGAGACTCTTGAAGTGTTTCTTTGCTTTCCAAAACCTATGCTCCAAATTCTTTTTCCTGGGAGATCAAACATTTCTCTGGAAACTGGGAGGATGGAATAAATTCCATTTCTACCAAGTCCAATAAGAGTAATTCATGTTTGCAAAGCACTATAATGTAAACAAAACACTTTCCAAAAAACTACCTGGGAGGTGGATAGCATTAGATAGTATTATAAGGACTTCATGGAAGAGAAAACTGTGGAGCAAGAGATTAAGATTAAGCACATAGTCATGCAGCCCAGAAGGATTAGAGATTTAGAGCTGGAAGGCACTTCAAAGGTCATGTAGTCTCACCCTATTCTTTTGCTAATGAGAAAACTAAATTTGAGAGAGATGGGATTTGTTCAAGGTCATCTCAGCTAGGACTTGAACCAAAACTAGACCAAAAAAACTTGATTTAAATCTATATCCGTAGAATATACTTTTTTTTTCCTTAAGAGGTTCGTCTCTGTTTTCCTAAAAAAGGCTAACCAAACAAGGAGCTAACACAGCTGGGAAAGAGGTGGATTAGCTCTAATAATCCATCCTTCCTTCTCTCCTTCTCTCTTTCCTTCCTTCCTTCCTTCCTTCCTTCCTTCCTTCCTTCCTTCCTTCCTTCCTTCCTTCCTTCCTTCCTTCCTTCCTTCCTTCCTTCCTTCCTTCCTTTTCGAAAAATAGGGTCGGGAAAGAGGTAGTGGGTCTTCTAGGTTAGTAGCGTTAATTAAGGGCCAGGGAATAACAATGAGATGAAATGGGAATTTAGGAGTCAAATACTTTCCCCAGGATCTAGATGGAGGGACAGTACCTGTGCTGAGCATGGGATGAGTAGATCCAAACCCTCAAATCTCCACTAATAGGGAAAAAAAAATCTGCCCCATTTGTCGTGCCGGGAGTTCCAACACCCCAGCCTTCTCGGTCTAGCCAGACTAGATTAGTCAGGCTCTAAAAGTTGAACCACTCTTGGGCTCTCCCAGCCCCAGTTTTTTGCTAGGTCACACCTACTGGCCTCCACTAGATCCCGAACAAAGCTAAGAGAACCCGAAGCTAACCCCTCTCCACCGCCCCCCAGGAAATCAAACTCCGGGGCAAAAGTAAAAAAAGGGGTGGAGGGAGTTGGAAGGAAGGGAAAGAAAGATAAAAAAGAAAGGACGGAGAAAGTTGCTAAGTTACTAAGCTTTCCTAGCTTTTCTGAGCAGCAGCTTCAGCTAACGGTGATGGTGAAGGCGATGCTGAGTTTTGGGTTAAGCAGTACCAGAGCCGCTTAATTTGTGCTCTAGCGAAGCCCCTGTCCCATTTTCCCTCTCCTCCTTCCCCTTCCAAGGTCAAGACACACACAGACCCCACGCTCAGCCACCCGACCGCTTGCAGTACCAGGCACTTCCCCCTTCCTCCCAGGCCACTTCGTTCCACCCCTCCACCTCCAGCAACGCCGAACTTGTCACTTCTGCCCCAAGTGGAATGGAAGTGGAGCCTGGAGCTTTCACTCAGCTTCCATGAAGAGGTTTTTGTTTTGTTTGGGGTTGGTTGTTTTTTTTGTTTTTGTTTTTGTTTTTTGGTAGAATTAACCTAGGCTTCCCAGCTTTCTCTGCCTTCCTCCCTCCGGTCACACACACCCTTAGTGCCACCGCATCCTGTCCCAGAGATCCCGGCATCTAGAATCCCAGTGTCCTGGGTGACAGACGGCTTTCCATCCCCCTCCTTCACTCTACCACTCAAGTACCCCAGGAAGAAGGAGGCGCTGCTTCTCTGCTCTCTCAAGGATCGATTTCAAGAAGGGGGCAGAGTGTGAGGTTAAAGACAGTGGTATCTGGTAGTTCGCTCATTGCCTCCCCTGTGATCCTGCCCCAGCCCACTCCTAGTTTCCTTGTCCCCCCTCCACTGTCCAGCTCCCTCAGTTCTATTTGCTGGGAGTTCCCATCCAGTGTGGTTCTCTCTCCTCTCCCATAGCCGGTTCCGCGTGTCCTAACCCGTCTCCCACTTCCTCATGCCTCTCTGCGCCCATCGGTACCCAAGCCATCTATTTCCCCCGGCCTTTCCTCGAATCCCCAGCGCCCTAGTGTCTCAGTTTTGGGGCGAGAAGCAGCTTGTCCCAGAGAAGGAAACACTAGTGGCCATCAGGAGCTCCCACCAACTGCACACGCGGAGGGAGTCCCTTGACTCCTCTCTTCCGTCCCTCTCTCCTGAGTCCCCCCAGCCGCACGCGCCCCCCCTCCCCCCGCCCCAGCTACGCCGGAGCCCAGTTCGCCCCTTTCCGAGACGCAGGCAGCACTAACCCAGTGCCGACACTCACCGTGGCCGGAGGCGTGGAGAGTTTCGTGGACTGGTCCGGTGGGTGGGTAAACGGGTTTGTGGATGTGGGGGGCAGGGGCTGGTGAGGCTGAGCTGGAGAGAGGGGAGTGAGGTTCTGGGCACTCGGATTTCACAGAACCCCTTCCATCTCTCCCTCCTCTTTCTCCTCCCCGTGGTCTCTCGCTCTTTGTCTTTGCCAAGTGTCGAAACTGTCAGGCATAGTGGGGGAGTAGGAGCGAGCAGGAGCCTGGGGAGCCTAGGGGCGGAGGCAGGGGCGGGGCTGGGGCAGGGGGTGGGAGCGGTCTCCGGAACACCTTCCCTGGGCTATAAGTGGCAGAGGGGAGGAGGTTTCGTGGTTTTGGGGGAGAGAAGTGGGGGGAGGAGCGGGGAGGGGAGGAGTCGGCTTCCTCGAGCAAGTGGCGAGTCCCTATGAGGGAGAGGAGTGAGTGAGAGAGACTGAGTGAGAGCGCGCCACTCGTGTGTAGCAGACACGCTGAGACCTCCTCTTCCTCCTCCTCCTTCCCCTCCGCCCGCCTCGGCGTCCGCCGGGCTTCGCTCCCCCGCCCCCCGAACCCCGGCTCGGCTTTCTCTCAGGGCTGGCTTCCTGAGAACCTAATATAGCACTCCCGGAGCCACGTGGATGGGAGGGAGCGAGCTAAACACCTCGGATCTGGCTCCTCCTCAGCTGCAGACGCAGGCACACACTCACAGACACACAAGCACACACGCGTGCACGCACACACACACACACACACACACACACACACACACACACACACAACACCGCGGGAAGAGTGCGAGGGTCCAGGGGGACACCCGCATCTGGACCGGCGACTGGACGAGCGAGCGCGCGCGCACACACACACACACACACACACACACACACACACGCTATGAAGGGCCCCTGCAGAGATAGAGAGGTGAAGCCCCCTGTCTGGGGTTGGTCTGAGATGATAAGATCAGGCGGCCAGAAGCGTCCTGAGCGGAAGAGGTGCGGAGATCCCAGGGTGGCTGGTCATAGGAGTATGTCCGCAGTGAACAGAGAGAGGAGACAAGAGACAGATCAGGGACATCCAGCTGGGGAACGGATGGGGTGGTGGTGAAGGAGGAGGGCAGAGAGAAAAAGGAGACAGCAGGGAATAGGAAAAAAAAAGGGGAAAAAAGACAAATCGGAAGCCAATGACCGTAAACAGACCAGAAAACGGAGACCACGCAAAGGCAAACAGCCGTTCTGGAAGTACAGGGACCAGACCTGCAGTAAACTCCGGCACTCCGTGAAACTGACAGAGAAGGAGGCGCAGAGGCTGAGGGTGAGCACCCTGCGGAGACAGAGGGACCAAGAGAGGAGTGTTACCATGCTTTCCCCAGCCGGAGCATCCATCCCCCCAACCCTAGCGCCGCTGAAACCTCAGCCGGGAGTCGCTGAGGTCTTTTCCATGGTCACCCCTGGGTGCTCTAGAGATGCCCCTAAAAGTGACTGGGTGGGTATTAGTGTGTGGGGGGTAGAGAATAGGATTCGTTTACGAAATATTATGGAACCCTTTATGAATTAAAAATGAACAACTTAAAGGTGAAAAAAAATCCTGTACTGCACAGCTCTTAGCCTCCGGCTATGGCATTTTCCCAAATCACACTCAATTCTTGCATGAACAACGTCGTGGAGATGGGGGGAAGGACAAGGTTAGTAATAAATTCTTCTGACTTTAATTGCTTCTGTAAATCAATTTTTAAAAAACCTGTCTCTGTGGAAAAGGAGAGGAGAGGGGGGAGAGAGGCGGGGGGAGTGAGAGAGGGGAGAGAGACAGAGACAAAGAGACAGAGACAAATGAAAAGTGAGAAACGAGAGGACGACTGAAGTGGAGAGACATAAAGACTGATAGGGGCAGCAAGGAGGAATAGCGAAAATAGACAGAAGCTCAGGAACAGAGAAGAGGGGGAGAGACCGAGGATCCATGAGGAGAACCGGAATCAGTAAGACCGCGTTTTCCTTGAACAGCCAGACCTGGAATGGTCTGGCACTATGATGACTAAGCTCCCCTCCGAGAATTTTTTGTTGTGGTAGTGGTAGTGGTTTTTTTTTTTTTTTTTAAGCTTTTAGGGCTCCTCCCTTGGTGACGACCAGAATACTCATTCTTTCTCCTAGAGACAAGGAAATTACTTTCTCAAGAGCTAGATAAAGAGCCTTTTCCAGCCTTCCAAACTTCCTGGGTAGTTGTTAGCAGAGGTTTTTTCCCAATGACTAAGCTAACTTTTCACCCTTCCCAGAACTTCCTCTCAAAATGGTGTTTGGAGAGGGGGAAGAGGTAGGTGGGTGATGAGTTAAGGAGATTTACTAGTAGGAACAAGGACTGTATTTCACTTCTGAGCCTCACCCTTCAGCGGCTTCACTTTCCAGAGGGGTCAAAGGATATTTTTTTTATTTTTTAGGCTCAGGGCAAGTCCCCTTAAACGACTGACCCAGTGGATAGAGTGCTTGACCAGAAATTAGGAAAATACTAGTTCAAAATCCAGGCCTCAGACACATTAGCTGTGTGACCACGAGCAAATCATTTAACTCCTGTTTGCCCCAGTTTCCCCGTCTGTAAAATGGGGATAATGATTGCACCTACCTCTTAGGGTTGTTGTGAAGAGCACATGAGAGAGAATATTTCTAAAGTGTGCCCAGTACATAGTTAAGTGCTATCTACATATTAGCTGTTATTATTGAAGATGTGAAAACATTTGCTTTCTCTAAAAGAGTAAGGTGTAGGTATAACACTTAACATCCATTGTCTAACTGATTCTCACAACAAACCTGTGGAGTAGCAGTATTTCGACTATTATCCCCTTCTTACAGTTGAGGAAACCGAGTAGACTGAGCTGCCTGAATGGGGACCAAGCTAGTTGGTCAGCTCGACTTCTCCCTCTCCCTCTCCTGCTCCTCTCCAAAGGAAGGTAAAATTTGATGGCCAGAAGCTGCCCTACTTAACTTGGGGTTTACTGGCTAGATTCTTTCCTTTTGTAAGAGGGGATAGTATGATATCTTGTTTTGCTTCTACGAAAGTTATTGGAAGATAATCAATAGGTGTACATAAGCTCAATATCTTATTTTATTAAGACAATGGCCTTCCTGGAACTATAACCAGGGACAGAGGGGACTAGAAAGGTGGGGGTGTGGCAAACAGCTTGCACCTTAGAGCTCCCTGGGGGTCACAAGTATCCTCTCTACCACCTCTATGTAATCTGCATATAATCTACATAAAAAGAGGGAACCTAGGGAAATAAAGTGGGGAATTTGACTAACCCTAATTCTAGAACAGAACTGGACCAAACTGTAAAACCTCACTCCAGCTTCTGTATTGGTGTGGGTGTGTTCCTGGTGAGCATCACACCTGCTTCCTGCAAGTGTAGTAAACAAGCCTTCCTCTGCACACTCTGTTTCGGAGTTCTTTCAGTGAGAAGGGGTTTGTATTTTAAGGGGCATCTCACATGGATCTTCCTAAGGACCCCCCACCTGGAAAATCCTGAAGTCCTGTGATCCCCACAAGCATGTTTCTCAGCCTTCCTTCCTTCCTTCCTTCCTTCCTTCCTTCCTTCCTTCCTTCCTTCCTTCCTTTCTTTCTTTCTTTCTTTCTCTTTCTTTCTTTTTCTCTATTTCTCTCTCTCTCTCCCAGATTACTCTGTAGCTCATAGATCGGACCACTTGAAGTCCCTGCCCAAGCTCCATTTAATGGCTATATTTTGGGCCCTCCAGGCTTATGATGAACGTAGACAGTAACTGTTTCACTTTGGAAAAACGACCCTGAGGGTCTTCCCCTCCCAGTTTGATTTTTTTTACTTTTTTATCCTTAAAGGGACCATCCCTTCACTCACTTCTAAAGGGGCCTATTCATTGAATGAGCGTTTCCTCATTCTAAGTGAGTACCTGAAAAGGCTAAGTACCTGGCCTAAAAGGGCCAGGCTCTTCCATTGCATCCTGGGTCATCTTCAGTCATCTGATATTGGATCCAAAAGGCTCTGGAGGAGAAAGTGAGTCCTGTCCTAAAATGAAAAGACAATACAACAACCTGGAAACTGAGTCTCAAAGAGGTTAAGTGACTTGATTGTGAATCACAAGTGGTTAAGTAGCAGAGCCAGGATTTGCGCCCAGATCTTACTCCTGGTCTTAAGGATCATTGGATTTAATACTATATAGAAACTTAAAGATCATCTGATCCAGACCTTTCATTTCATAGGTAAGGAAACTGAGACCCCAAAACATTAAATGACTTTACCAAGGTAACAGAAGTAATAAAGTATCAGAGGCAGCATTAGAAACCAGGACTCTGGAATCTAAATCCAAGGTTCCTGGATGTGATGTGTCTCTGGCCTTGGCATTCCCTTCTAAGTAGGTGCTTAAAGTTTTACATTGTATTTCCCTTTGAATATATATGACTTCTTTTGTATATTAGTATAACCAGTCTTTATTTATCCCAGGACATTTCTAATAAAAATGGTATTTTCATTCTGTTGCTGGGTGATCCTCTTTCTTTCCTTCTTTCTTCCTGATTGGTCTCTAATATTCCAGGAAGAGACGGGTTCTGATGCAGTAAGAACATGGATCATTTGCAGGCAGAAAGTTTATTAGATATGTGTATAAAATTTTATATATTATATATCGGTTTGGTTCTAACTATAGAGTTCTTTCTGGACACACCTCAGAGTGCACATTTCCAGCGAATAACTGGTAATGCTTATTACCAAGAGTGTCTGTACACAGGGTTCTCTTAAGCTCCTGTAATTGATTAAGTGTTCACTTTCCACACATGTTCAGAGCAATAAGAAAAAGCTCTCAGTAATAATAGTTTTTAAAAATTAATTCATTCCTATCACAAATACCATCCTTCCCCTCCCCCAACTCCCATTCTTGGCACTTACAAAAATGGAAAGGTCCTAATGGGCTGTAATCCCATATTTTTGATAGAGCAGAAAAGCAAGGGAGAAAAACATTGGTTTCTTAGCTGTCACAAGTAAGCACATTGTAAATGAATGTCTTTGGTGTCCCTGATCCCTGTACCTAATGGCAGTGCCCCATGAATCAGGATCCTTCATTTTGAACTTCTTAAGAGCAATGGCTGATATCTGCATCACCCTTTAGAGTATGCAAAACCACTTCATGTACATTATTTCAATTAAGCCTCACAACAACCCTGTGTGAGGTAGGTGCAACTGCTATTACTACTCTGATTTTGCAGATGAAGAAACCCAAGGCTCAGAGAGATTAAATCAATCAATCAATCAATCAATAAGCATTTATTAAGAACCTCCCAGGAGCTCAGTGATCTTAGAAAAACATGGAAAGACTTGCATGAAATAACGAAGAGCAAAATGAGCAGAACCAAGAGAACCTTGTATATAGTAACGGCAATATTGCTTTAAGAACAATGAGTGAATAATCCATGCTGACTATTATAAATATCCCAAACCATAAGGGACATATGAAGAAAGACATTATCTGTATGTAAAGACCTGATAGAAGTTTGTATGGAATGATTTTCATATACATACATACATATATACACACACAGACACATATATGCATGTATATATGTATGCATGCGTATGCATGTATATATGTGTGTATATGTGTATGTGTATATACATATATATACTTATTTGTGCCTCATGGTAGCCATCTCTGGTGGGGAAGGAGGTAAGAAATTTACATGATAATTTTATTATATATTTAAAAAGAAGAGCAAGTTGTACATAATAGATTTGCGGTTTCTTGTACAATCTTATTTTTACTATATTATGGAAATGCTTGTTTTATTCCATAAATTAAAAATAATAAATAAATAAATATATTACCTGCTACAGAAAAAAGAAAAGATCCTTCCATATACCAGACGCTGATCTCAACACTGGGGAGGGATACAAAGGCCGAAGAGTCTTTGTCCTGGAGAAACTCATGATGGTGGTTTGGGGAGAGGTGTGTGTGTGTGTGTGTGTGTGTGTGTGTGTCTGTGTCTGTGTCTGTGTCTGTGTCTGTGTCTGTGTGTCTGTGTGTGTATCTGTGTGTGTGTGTGTGTGTGTGTGTGTGTGTGTGTGAGAGAGAGAGAGAGAGAAAGAGAGAGTGTGAGAGAGAGAACTTGCCAACAACTATGTACAGCAAGCTAAATTCGGAATGAATTGAAAAATAATCATTAGAGGAAAGGTACTAGAATTAAGAGGATTTGAGAAACCTTCCTGTAAAAGGCAGAAGTTTAGCTGGGACTTGAAGGAATCCAGGGAAACCAGGTGAAGATGAGGAGGGAGTATATTTCAGGTATGGAAGAGAGTCAGAGAAAATACCCCTAGCCAAGAGATGGAGTGTCTTGTTCATGGAACAGCCAGGAGGCCAAGTGTCACTGGATCAAAGAGAACCTGTGTAGGGGTGGGGATAAGGTATAAGACAACTGGAAGGGCAGGGGCAGGCAACACTAGATTATGAAGGGCTTTGAACATCAAACAGGATTCAGTAACAATTCAGCCATGGGTAACATGGCTACCCAAGTAAATGTCAGGCAAGATTCAAACCTATATCTTCCTGAACCCACATGCAGCACTTGATCCATGGCATTCATCTTCTCTATTTCCAACCCCCTTTGCCAAAGCTCTTTTCCTCATGATGATGACTTGTAACCTGAAGCTTTCTCTCTGGCTGACCAGGATTAACCATTTTAGCATCTTTTCCTTGCCAACTCTGAGAAGAAATGCATCATAACTTTGTATCTCAGCTTCTATTATTCTTTCAGCAGCTTTCTTGGAATCCAGGCTAATAAGTAGCTGATTGAAGTTTAAGGTTACCTGTTTCAAGTGGATTTGCATTGGATTTTGCATTTTAGTTATTTCCCTAATATATTAAAATAACCAGAAGAAGGCCTCCTGTGTACTCAGTAGGTCCTGCATGCATAAATTAGGCAAACACATGTACAAAAATTATGCAGGATGAAAAGATCATTGGGATTGTGAGGGGTTGTAGGGGCCCACAAGACTGAAAATTGCCAAGCCATCAAAGTGAGTATAGTCACTTGGGAATAAATTGGATCCTTGCCATAAGTGGCAAGAAGAATGAGACCAGGTACAGTTTCTTAGTCAGTTCTCTCATTTTTCTTGTGTAATAGATAGAGAGTTGGTTTAGGGACCAGGAAGGTCTGAATTCTAATACTGCCTCTGATCCCTACATGTTGTGTAAGAGAGACAAGTTACAAAATCTCTCTGTTCTCTAGGCCAGAGGTGTCAAACACTTGGCCCAAGGGCTTCCCCAAAGAAATTGAGATATAATTGGGAAAGATTTTACAAAATAAAACTGCAATGACACATAGATAATGGCAATATGTGGTTTTCTAAGTCAATATATGACCCATCCTACATGCAGTTTAGTGGTCTCATTTAACATTGCTGCTCTAGATAACTGTCTTAAAACAAGGAATTGAAGAAAAAGTGTGAGTTGGTGAAGTGAATTTCTTCACCCACCTAGAAGTTCCCTCTCATCTGAACTGAGAGAAATTATAACTGAAAAATTACAAGTGCACTACGTGTCCTGATCTTCATATTATCTGTAATGGTCTGTTTTTGAAAAGTGGTGGGAAAGATTTCAGGGAATAACTGAGCCAATCATGGCGTAATAGTGAAGGATGGTAAATAAAGTGTGGTACTTATACGGTCAAACAGTAAATGAACCATAGTAAAGTCATCAACATATTAGGTGAATTCTCTGTGAAGAAGAATTTAAGGACCCATAAACAAGAACCATAGAGGGATGAAGAAAACAGGAACATGATGCAAACTGCACCAGGGGAGATTGTGACACCATGCACATGTCTTAGTGTAGAGCTCCCCCTGTAAGTGCTTAATACAATTGAATTGACTTTTAAATTTATTTTTATTTTTATTGATGGCATGCTTTTATACAACATTCATTTGCATACACATCCCCTTTCTCTACCCACAGAGCCCTTGGTGGTAAAAAGTTTTTTTTAAAAGGAAGAAAAAACAGACTATTTGTGAGCCAAAATCAAATGACACATTGCTTCTATTTGACAGTCTATGTCTATGCAATATTAGATAGACTTTTAAGAATGGACTGTAGAAGACACAATAATCTAATCAAAATCATAGCCACACCGGGACAGTTGGGAACACCCAGGGTCTCAATTGAACATTCTCTTCTGCTAGTTAATAGAGAAACATGGAACAACAGTCAGAGGATGTCACAGTCTACTAGATTATAAACTATTTGAGGTCTAGGACAGTATTTTGTTTGACTTTTTTTTATCCCTACCACCTTTCACATACTCAGAATGAATACATAATGTATGAATGGACATCATAAATGCTTTTTTTTCTTTTTTAGAGGACAATTGGGGTTAAGTAACTTGCCCAAGGTCACACGGCTAGGTTTTTGTTTGTGTGTGCGTTAAGTGTCTGAGGCCGGATCCGAACTCAGGTCCTTCTGACTCCAGGGCCGACGCTCTATTCACTGTGCCACGTAGCTGCCCCAATAAATCATCATAAATGCTTATTCATGGGATCCTAGATGATCCCAGAGATTATCTAATGGCCATCAGATTTTTTTTTTTTTGCCTTTGTTCAGCCGTGTGATCATTCATTCATTCATTTGTTTATTTCTTTGCTTAGGCTCAGGTGGCACATGAGATTTTACCAAATGGCTTCAGAATTTGGAGTGGGGAAAAAAGACCTAGCAAAATAAACTGGGGTGTGAGGAAGGGAAATCTGGATCCAGTGGACAAAGGATATATTATATCCTTGGGGATACTTGGGGGTGGGGGAGTTGAACCAAATTTAAAAGTTATTTTGTTCTCATGGATCTTGGGAAGGAGGGGACAGGGTGAAAGATCTGGCTTAAAGCTGGAAAAAGACATTCAAGTCAAACATCTCATTTTAGAGATGAGGTAACTGAGGCACAGGGAGAGGTTAAGTGACTTGCCCATGGTCACATAGCTAGTAAGGATCTGAGGCAGGATCTGAACCCAGATCTTCCTATCTTATTATCTTGATAGACTCCAGCACTTTATCCAAACTTTATCTTCCAAACTGCCTCTTGAATGGAATTGACTGGTCCACTACTTTAACAGTGTTTCTAGGGTGGCTATATATGCCACCCTCTATTGCATAGGCCTTTTTGCTTGCATTGTAACCACTGTTTGGAGAGGAAGGAAGAATTGTTTAGAACTAAAATCTCTTGCCTAAGGCTAGCTGAGCTGACGATCAGCATCATCTAATTTTAAAATTTATTGATTGCCTTAATATTGAGAGAGAGCTCATCTAGTAAATGAAGTTGATGGAAAAGAAGGGTCTTTACTTATCCTGTCCCATAACTTTTCATTCAGAATTGTGACTTTTACTTTTATAAGTGTTTGTTGTTGTTCAGTCATTTCTGAGTCTTAGTGACCCAATTTGTGGATTTCTTGGCAGAGATACTGGTGTGGTTTGCCATTTCCTCCTCCAGCTCATTTTACAGATAAGGAAACTGAGGCAAAGGGGTTAAGTGAATTGGTCAGGGTCATACAGATAGTAAGTGTCTGAGGCCAGATTTGAACTTAGGAAGACGAGTCTTTCTGACTATAGGGCCTGCATTCTATCCACTGTGCCATCTAGCTGTTTTGTGTGGTCTTAGGCAAGTCATTTAAATGGCCTAGTTTGGTCTGCTCTGTTTGGCATTCAAAACCCTTCATAATCTAGCCCCCTCTTGCCTTTCCAGTCTTCTTATGCCTTATTCCTCAACATGTACTCTTTGACCCAGTGAAACCAGTCTTCTTGCTTTTACACTAATGAGACTCTATTTCTCTACTCTGGGCATTCTCTCTGGCTGTCCACCATGCCTGGAATACTCTCTCTCTTCTGCTCCAACTACCAACTTCTCTGGCTTCCTTTGAGTCCCAACTAAAATGCCACTTTCTACAGGAGACCTCCCCTAACCCCTCTTATTTCTAGTGCTTTCCCCCTTTTAATTATTTCCTATTTGTCCTGTATATAGCTTGTTTATTCATTGGTTTGCATGTTGTCTGCCCCATTAGATCGTACTTCTTAAAGGTTAAGACTGTCTTTTGCCTTTTTGTATCACCAGTTCTTAGAATAGTACCTGGCACATAGTAGGTGTTTTATAAATGTTTATTGAATTGAATTAGATTCCTCATCTTCCTTAAATTATTTCCTCTAACTCTTTTCTCTCCACTCCTCCCTTCCCTTTTTTTTGGCTATTCATCCTTTCCCCCAACACTTTATAGATTTAAAATACTATTGTCTTTGACACTTCCTTTTCCCTCCTTTCTCTTAGCTAATCAGTGACTAAATCCCATAAATTGTTTCTCGAAATATTTCTCCCATCTGTTCTTGCTTCTGTATTTACTGCTACCACCCTAATGGGCCCACATTACTACCTATTTGGATTATTGAAACAGCCTTCAAACAGGTCTTTCTGCCTCTGTTATCTCTGGCAGCAATCCTTCCTTCCCACCCCTTCCAGCTGTATCTTTCTTTAAGCATAGATTTGATCATGTCACTCATTTGCTGAAATAACTGGAATGGCTCCTATTAAATGAGTAAAGGTGAAACTCCTTAGTGCAGCTTTCAGTACCCTTCAAATGTTGTACTATGCTACCTTTCCAGGTTCATTTTTCTGTGCTCTAGCAAACTTAGACAGTTTATCATCACCTGTAAATGCTCCCTCCATGCTTTTGCTTATCTTGTTCCCAATGCCTGAAATGGTCTCCCCTGCCACCCCCCTTGGCCCATCCCTTAAAGTCCTAATGAAATGCCATCTCTTTCATGGAGCCTTCCCTTATTTCTTCTAATTGATAAAAATAATAAATGACCCTTCCCTCACAAAGAACTTTGTTTGTAACCCTCTAATTTTTATATTTATTTATATTATAGTTATTTGTTTACTTGGATGATTTTTTTTAAAGAGGCAATTAAAGGCTTTAAAGCTGAAATGGATCTGAGGTTTCATCAATCAACATTCCCCTCTTTTTGCAAATGAGGAAACCAAGGTTCTGGGGGATGAAGGAAATTTCCCATGGTAATGTAGTTAGAAATGAACTGAACTAAGATTCAAACCCCTATCTCCAAATCTGGTGCTCTCCCCACCATACTAAACTACATGTCTCTGCTTCTATGAATTGAATTAGGGACCATTTTACAAAATTTTTACATTTCCCTGTGAAACCAACCTGAGGGAAGGAAAGTCCTTCATGGATTTTCATGGATTTTTATGGATATATTGAGCATTGACAACACAGTGATTGGGGAGATTTGGGAGAAAGAAAACTTTTCAGTTTCATCTATAAACATTCAATAACTACAGTATACATAAAGATTTAACTAAACAAAATACACATGATGCAAACAAGGTAAAAAACCTTTTTACTTATGTCAGGAAACAATCTCAGGTCAGAAGGAGGCAAGCTCACAAGCTAGCAAAGTCCTCCTGTCATTCACACTTGTAGTAGTCTTTGTTCTTCTCTCTAAAGGGCCCTGTGACAAAGACTCTAGAGTCCCATTCCCTCTCTGTCCATGGCTATCACTGTGGCACAGTGGGATTCTACAGAGTCCATAGACTTGAGTTCTAATTCTGGTGTTGCCACTTGGTACTAACTACTTTGTGAAAGGTGAGTCACTTTCCTCCTCGAGTCTCACTTTACCCACAACTTAAACTAAGATTGTACTGGATCATCTCTCAGCTTCCTTCCAGTTCCCAAATCCTTTGATAATGCTTTGCTTCCCTCAGGTCGACCTAGTCTAAATGCGGACTCTTCCTTATTTCCTATGGTAATTCCTTTAATCTTCTGAAATTGTAGAAAAAAGTCTTTACAGAAAAAGAAGCAAACTTAGGAAAGTCGGTCAACTTCCTCTAAGGGGGAGCAGGTTGTCACTCATTGATAGTACCCAGCTGTGTTTTAGACTCATGTTTAGGGCAGGAACGAAAAGGGACCTGTCACTTCTGAGTAAAAGGCAGGGTGGGTAGAATTCAATTACCTGAGTTGGACTCCAGCCAAGTCACCAAGGTTAGTACTTCCATTCTCGAAAAGAAATTGCAGTGGGGGCTCTTCAGGAATCATAAGCTCTGAACCTTGGTTTTCTGACATTTAAAGATCAGCACCTTTAAGAGGCCAATACTGACAGAGACAGAGGATTGAATGAAAGGATCAACATGAAAGAATTGAGCCAAACATTATTCTCTAATCTTCAGATGAATCTGCTATCCCTCAATAATGTCATCGATGTGGGTATTCTCTCTTAAGATCTGACCAATAAATTAATCAACAAGTATTGATTAAGTGCCTATCAGGCAGTCTTCTAAGTACTCGGGAATATGAATAAAAGGAACAAAGAAAATTCCTGCTCACAAGGAGCTTGTAATTCCTCTTTTGCTTCTCCCAACTCTCTCATCTTCTCGGCTTCAACCCCAGTTGCCTTCTCACACTGAAACATGCCTCTATACCTACCGTCCCCGCCTTTACTGCAGTTGGCTTCTCTCTCACCTTAGAAGTTACGTCCACCCCGCAGCCCTTTCCCCTAGTTGGTGAGTTCCTATTTGGAATCTTCTTTTGAAGTGCCCAAGCTAGCCATCCCCACTCCTATCCTGAGTCCATTCATCACTCTCCATACTTTTCCATCTTACCCCTGTGCAGGTACCTTCCCTGCCCTTCCTTTTCCCCGCTAGTGTTATTTTATGTGTTATCTTCCCCCATTAGATAATGTAAGCTCCTTCAAGGCAAGGGTTTCTTTTTTTATCTCTTCTATTTGCATTCTCAGTGACTAATATGTAGTATGTGCTTAATACATTCTCTGTCAGTCTAATTCATCCTTGTTTGCCCTTCCTGTTTGACTCTTGTGCCATATGTTGACTATGGTTCCAGTTCTCTTGACATTGTGAGAGGACATAATGGAATGCATGGGTTATCCATTGGTTGTCCTTGGTTCTTCCCATATGAACATATTATCTCCTTTTTTAATCATATGTGCCTTTGATGACATGCTTTATACTGTTCCTTCTTCATAAGTCCTTGTTTGTAAGCTTCTATATGGCTTTGGGTTTCTTTCTAGGTAATCTTCAGTTTGAATTCCTCAGAGACTAAATTCCATGACTCCAAAATCTACCATAGCATCAGAAGATGATGGATATTACCAAGATAGAACTTTGTTTCAGGGACAGGTTTGAAGTCATTAAAACTGCGGTTTACAAAAGATAATCTACGGTCCTAGAGTCAAGAGAATCTGAGTTCAAATCCAGCCTCAGATACTTACTAGCTGTGTGACCCTGGCCAAGTCACTTAACCCTGATTGCCTCCCCAAAACAAAAGAAATCAAAACGAGAAAGATAATCTAGCCTGCTCTCCTCTTCCTATTTAATTGTTTATTAGAAGTATCTGTCTAGTGTGCAGAAGCATTCCTTCCATGTCTGCTTTCCAAAGTTGGTGTGTGCACATACATACATACACACACATATAAATACAATATAGGGTAACTAGGTGGCACAGTGAATGGAGTACTAGACCCGGAGGCAGGAAAACTCATCTTCCTGAGTTCAAATCTGTCTTCTTACACTTACTAGCTAAGTCACTTAACCCTGTTTACCTCAGTTCCTTACTTGTAAAATGAGCTGGAGAAGGAAATAATAAGCTACTCCAGTATCTTTGCCATGAAAACTCCAAATAGGGTAATGGAGAGTCAGACACAGAGAACAGCAATAACATAGATGTAATACAAATATAATTTTAGTCCAGTACGTCTTCTTTGGGGAGAACAAAGTGTCCAACCTTGTGGTCCTAATCTTCAGTTCCCCTTGAGGCAGAAATCAGTGTTCTTTGGAAGGAATGGGCAAGATTCCTGAGATATCTATCAAAATCTTTTAAGCTGTATTTAAACAAACATGAGGATACACATGCCCTACATCCAATTATCTATTTATAGCTAATCTATCACCACACACACACACACACATATATATGGGTGTATACGTGTGTGTGTCTATGCATAGACTGATGGATGAGCTCAATAAGTTGTCCACTCAACTGCATTTCACAGTCTGCAATGTCATAATTCAGACATTTCAAACATTCCACCACTGGGTTGTGACCGGCAATATTTCCAAGTACCACCTGAATCAGATTAAAATGAAATTGGAAAATATTTAATAAAATAAATAAAAATACAATAAAACATACATAATGTTACATTTAAAAACTAAGTCCTCATTTGGTCCACAGGAATCCTTTTGTATGGATTAGTTACCATATTTCTATTTGAGCCTGATACCACTGCTATAATTCACATTTACATGAATTTTCAAGACCTAAAAAGCATTTTTGTCACAATAACTCTCTACAGTAGACAACTGGAGAATTATCATACCTTTTTACACATAAGAAACTTGAGTTGTAGCAATGTAATGATTTACCCAAGGTCATAGAATTTGTAAGGTTCATAACCTAGCTTCAAGGTCACATTGGTTGACTCATATTGTGCACTTTGCTTACTACTCTGTCACTAACTCCAGGATTGTCTAAATGATTCTTGATTGTTTTTAAAAAATCAACTCCCACAGAGTAAACTATGGTAGTGGTGGGGACATTCAAAAGAATATGCTACAGGTTCTAATGGAGGTTTCCAAAGAGGATTTCTCAAAAAGTTCTGAGGAAAGGTTGCCTCATTGGAATAAATGTTTAGCCTTTCAAGGGGACTGTGATGAGAAGCTCATTTTGCTGTACAAATTTCAATATGTTTGTTAAAAATGAACATAATTGCTTTATAGTTATACCTTTTACTTGTATATATTGTATATAGATATCCTCAGATAGACCTTTATAAATACAAAATGTTTGAAAAGAGGTGCTGTTCTGTGTGTGTGTGTGTGTGTGTGTGTGTGTGTGTGTTGTGAGTGAGCGAGTGTGTGTGTCTGTCTGTCTGTGTGTTTGGGAGATGTCACTGAGAGTTATCTAGGTTACCTCTGCTGGTGCATGAACCTATTGACCTCCTTATTTGTCCAGTTGAAATGATTCACTGACTAGTTTACTTTCTCCCCAACCCACCTCACACATAGGAACCAAGGTTCTCCAATAATTGAAATGTAAAGGGCTACTTTCCACTTTTAGGAGCAAGAGATAAAAACAATCAGAATAAGTTTAGGGCAATTAGTCGTTCAAAGGAAGAAACTCCTCTCGATGTCCTGTCCTCAGCTCACCCTTCTACAGGTCTTATGACTCCATTTTCTGTCCTGGACAAGGAGAGTTCCTGTTCTCAGTGATGACCCTGAGGCACTTCAAGATTCTAAAGCATCAACAAAAGATTCATTTGAGTTCATTAGACTCTATGTACTGAGGCAGAACAATGAACTCTTTCCAAATGCACATTTTGAAAAAAAGAACCAAAATACTTTTCAACAAGGACTGAAACCAAACCAGAAAATTCAGTTTAGCATAGAATCTCCCCTTCCCCTAATCATTCCAGTTCAAGAAGACATGTTATATATTTCCCACAAGCATCTCTCTCTCTGTCTCTGTCTGTCTCTCTCTCTCTCATTCTCTGTGTCTCTCTGTCTCTGTGTCTCTCTGTCTCTCTGTGTCTCTCTGTCTCTCTGTGTCTCTCTCTGTCTCTGTCTCTCTCTGTCTCTCTCTCTGTCTCTCTCTCTGTCTCTCTCTCTCTCTCTGTCTCTCTCTGTCTCTCTCTCTCTCTCTCTGTTTCTCTCTGTCTCTCTCTCTCTGTGTCTCCTCTAGTTTTCTACTAGAAGAACAAATAGGTAGTCTTATTACTGACCAGTTCATTTCAAAGGACTCCCAAATTGAAGGATGATCAGGCCTATGGAGACTAGGGCATCAGGATGAAACAAGTTGTGTGTGTGTGTGTGTGTGTGTGTGTATGCATATATACACACATATAAACACACATATGTATGTATGTATATGATATGTGTGTGCCGTTGTTTGGAGGCAGTGTTACCATGTCCAAATAAAATGAAGAACATTAAGAACATTATGTTAGATTTGACTGATGGAAGATAGCAGTTTTGTTAAACTGATAACCAAACAAGTCTAGGAAGATACAGTTAAGAATAAATTAACTCTGGACTAACTTCCAGATGTCTGCCAGCTCACCTAACTCATATGCCCTCTCCAAAACAAACTTGGGTGGGGTGGAGGCACTGTGTTTGAAACTATTTTTATATGAAAGCAATAAGAGAAATCACTTTTGACAATATGATTTCTGACTTGTTCATCTTATGCAATTATTTCTTCAATAAAATATAAATTGCTTTTGCTCCCGACTTACAAGGAGTATATTATTTAAAAAAAAAAGAAAAAGCATGTTCCTACCAGGAATTTATGGGCAGAATTCTAGTAAACACAGGGATATATATACCTAGCATGCAAAGAAATACCAGAATTAACATTTGAATTTGGAAGCGATAATCACCAATGAGAAAATTCTATCTCAGAGGATTTCTTTTCAAAACATATGCTACATGTCTTTATATAGAAAACTAAGCTACAATGTAAATAGTCACCCACTTTCCTAAAATATCCTTCAGTTGTCTTATTTAAAAATGGAGACAATGATGCCTCTACTACCTCCACAACAAGGTTATTGTGATGAAATTTTTCATAAAGGTTATAAAATTTCATGAAGATGATTCATTTTTATGGGATGTAATCCTTGATTTGCAATGGAAGGGGCAATCTGCTGGAGAAGACAGGATGCATGTAGAGGGGTTGACATAGAGAAGGGTTGCTGCTTCATGTGAAATAGGGGTGGAGGAGGAAATAGTGGGCAAAGACATTTAAATGACATGAAATGAGGAGAGGAGAAGTGGGAGCTCTCAGTGACTGGCCTCAATTTCTTTTTCAGTAAAGTATGAGGCAAGGTTCTTATATGATAGTGTGGGAGTGCGGAGAACCATGGGAGATTTGAGGAGGAATGAAAGGTTTGGAAAAGCTGTTGTGTTAAGTGGGATAGTGAGTCAGGGAAGGAAAAAGGAGTGAAGACCCAGTTTTGAATATGTGCCATAAGCTTGTAGTGGACTAGTCAATATGGTTCTGCTACCTTCTCCAGTTCTATTCAGTAGAATGTGAATAAGAGTTAAAATAAGATGGTGGGAAAAATTTAAAGTTTGGGTTTATTAAGGTATGATCAGAGAGAAGGTAAGGGAGCAAGGGACTCAAGTGTAGAAGATAATCTAGAATTGAACTGGTTCACCAAAGAGTTGAGATAGGAAAGGCAGTGCAAGCATGACAACTTGGGAGAGAATGGAGAAGTAGAGGGCTTGGAGGTCACAGTGAGGATGAAGAACAGTATTTGGGGTGCTAAGATAGTACCTGAACATTGTAGGTGCTTAATTGACTAACTTGTTACTTAGTTGTTAATTGGTTAATAATAAAATAATTTCGGTTGATCAATTGATTATTGATTGATTAATAATAAAATAAATTAAGATCTGATTAAGGAGTAAGTATCCCTGTCATCTTTTCCATCTTTAATGGCCTATAATTCTAAGATATGGAGATTCTCATTTTTATTTAAACTATCCAACAAATGTACAATGGAAAAAGCATAGGACCAGAAAGGTCTGACTCTACTACTCACTCATTCTATGACCTCAAGCAATTAATTATTCTCTCTTAGTCTTAGTTTTTTTCACTTGTAAAGGGAAGGAGATAGACTAGGTGATCTCCAAGGTCTTGACTAGAATTCAAATTCTTCTATGCTCTTCTTTGTAAAAAACATTACTATTCGAATGGGTCAACCCTACTCTCATTGAATTTGACTTAAGGAGGGAATAACATATACATTTAATTGGGTATCTTACCCTACAGGAGAGTAGGGGAGAAGGGGATAAGAAGGGGGATGATAGAAGAGAGGGCAGATTGGGGGAGAGGGTAGTTAGAAGCACACACTTCTGAAAAGGGACAGGGTCAAAGTGGGAAATAGAGTAAGTGGGGGGTGGGATAGGATGGGGGGAGATAAAGTTAGTCTTTCACAATATATCTACTATGGAAACATTTTGTGTAACTACACATGTACAACCTATATTGAATTGCTTATTTTCCCAGTGGGAGTGGGTGAGGAGGGAAGAAGGGAAAGAATCTGGAAATCAAAAACAAATGTTTAAATTTTTTTTTACACGCAACTGGGAAATAAGATAGATAGGCACTGGGGTATAGAAATCCATCTTGCCCTACTAGAAAGTTAGAGGGGGGATGGGGGAGGATATAAAAGAGAGAAGATTGTGGGAAGGGGTATTCAGTAGGCTTGCTATCTTGGGGTGGGGGGATAGAGGAGAGATGGGGAGAAAATTTGTAACTCAAATCTTGTGGAAATGAATGTTGAAAACTAAAAATAAACAAATTTTAAAAAATTACTATTCTTTAATTTATGGAATAAAATGAGCATTTTCATAACATAGTATTAATTAAAAAGATCACACATGAAACTGTAAATTTAATATGTACAACTTGCTGTTCCTTTTTAAATATCCAAAAAGTTATCATGTATATTTATTTTTTTCTTCCTCCCCCCCAGAGATGGTGACCGTTAGACACAAACACACACATATACATATACATATACCTATACCCATACTTATACATATGCCTATACCTATACCTATGCCTATACCTATACATATACAAACACAAATGCATACCTCTGTATATAAAGTTCTATTTATATATATATATATATATATATATATATATATATACTTCTATTTATTCTATTTATTATTCTATATATACTTCTATTTATTAGTTCTCTGGATTCAGATAACATCTTTCTTCATATGTTCTTTATAGTTGATTTGTGTATTTATAATAGTCAAAATGGCTTATTCTCTCAAAGTCATTCTTAAAACAATATTGCTGTTACTGAATACAGTGTTCTCTTGGCTCTGCTTATTTTGCTTTTCATTATTTTGTGCAAGTCTTTCCATGTTTTTCTAAAATCATTGAACTCATCATTTCTTATAGCACAGTAGTATTCCATTAAAATAATATACTACAGTTTGTTCAACCATTCCACAATTGATGGACATACCTACAATTTCCAGCTTTTGCCACCATAAAAAGAGTTGCTATAAACATTTTGGAACATATATTCTCTTTTCCTGCTTCCTTAATAATAGTTGGAAATAGACCTTGTAGTGGTATTGCAGAATCCAATGATATAGGCAGTTTAAGAACTCTTTGTGAATAATTTTGGATTGCCCTTCAAAATGGTTGGATCAGTTCAGAATTCCATCAACAATGAATTAGTGTCACTTTTTTCCACGTTCCCTCCAACATTTGTTGCTTTCCCTTTAATCATTTTAGCCAATTTGATAGGTGTAAAATAATATCTCAAGGTTGCTTTAATTTGTAGTTCTCTAATGGATAATGATTTAGAGCTTTTTTTTTTGGCTTTTTGGAGGGCAATTGGGGTTAAGTGACTTGCCCAAGGTCACATGGCTAGTTTTTGTGTGTGTGTGTTAAGTGTCTGAGGTCAGATTTGAACTCAGGTCCTCCTGATTCTAAAGCAGGTGCTCTATTCACTGTGCCACCTAGCTGCCCTAGAGCATTTTTTCATGTGACTCTAAATTGTTTTTATTTTTTTCATTGCAAAACTGCTTGTTCATATCCTTTGACCATTGATCAGTTGGGGAATGACTTATATTCTTATAGATTTGACAAAGTTCTTTATATATCTGAGATATGAGACCTTTATCTGGGAAGCTATCTATAAAATTGTTTTCTTCTAAGCAGGCAGGAATATTTCATAGACTAATACTGACCAAAGACAAGATTCAAGTCCCTGGGTTTATTAGTAGGGCATGAAAAACATAAAAACACAAACTCAGACTTATTTTTAATGAATCATGGAAAGAAATCATTCTTATGGAACCATGGGGCCTAAGAGTGTCAGAATTGGCAGGTTCCTTAAAAATCATTGAGTAAAATCGCCTCCTTTTAAGGCTTAGTTAAGATGATTTATCCAACATCACACTGCTAATTAAACTAGAACCCAGGGCCCCTGACTCTTAGATCTATGAGTTTTACACCATCACATAACTTATAACTTCTTATCTAGTATACAGGTTCCCAAACTTATTTGGCCTACTGCTCCCTTGGAAAAAAAAAATTACTCAGTGCCACACTAGAAATCTATTTACTTTAACCCTTTAAAATGTTTGAAATGTGCATAATTTCAAAAATATTAAATATATTTTTTAAAATTATGCATCTTAAATTTAATAATTTATTGTACATTTGTGGGGTTTTTCTGGCAATGAAATTTTGATGATGCAATATTGTGTCATGTAATTGTATGATATTGTATTGTAAATATGTCTGAACATGTATATATTCCTTCCTTCCAATGCATGCTGGATTTCCTGACAATGCACAACATGCTTACCTGCCAACACTTGCTTGTTGAGACCTGTTGGTGGACTTGACCATTGATCAATATACAACATGTAATACCTTGTATTTTGTGTGTTTATTTGGAAAATATTGTAAGCATTTTGACTTTAACTATTACACAAGAGATGAAACATGTATGAATGTTATTTTAAAAATTTTCTTCTCTTTTCTTTTTTTTCCACTGCCCCATCATTTTTATTCAATGCCCCTCAATTGCACCCAAGGCTAATACCATACCCCTGGATCATTCTAGTGCCCCCCAAGGAGCAGTATCACCCACTTTGGGAATCTCTGATTCCAGTATAATATTCCATGCCAAATTTCTTTAACATGGCTTTTTTCTGATCCTGTTTGTGATAGCAAACTGGGGATACATGTAGAAAATCCTTTGTCCTCCTTTTGTTTGAGAAACACAGCACATCAGAAAGGACTAATTTGCTATTAGGATGTCATCAACAATTCTGATCAGTGCAATGACTAACCAGAATTTCAGAAGATTGAATATGGAACATGCTAGCCATCCCCTGACAGAGGAGTGATAGATTCAAGATACAGAATAAGATGTAAACTTTTAAACACAAGCCAGTTGTTTTGCTTGTCTACATATAGTTACATAAGTTTTGTTTTCCTTGTTTTCAGTGAGAGTGGAGTGGGAAGGAAAAGGGGCTAAGGGATAAGGTTGACCCTTCACTCCCACCCATCCCACCCTCCAAAAAAAGAAAGGAGGGAATTTGAGAAAATAATAATAATAATCGTTAACAAGCAGGACAGTTTTGAAAGATCCATGTTGAATTTATCATCTACTTTTAAAAATAACAAGCTGTACATCACATTCAGTTTTCTGCACAATCCTCTTTTTGTGTTCTATTTTATGGAAGTGCTCATTTTATTTGGTGTTTAATTTCAGAATAGGGGGGGTGGAGCCAAGATAGTGGAGTAAAAGCAGGGACTTGGTTGAACTCTGCTCCAAACCTTTCCAAATACCTGGTAAAAAATGACTCTAAACAAATTCTAGAGCAGTGGAACCCACGAAATGACAGAGTGAAACAAATTTCTAGTCCAAAACAACCTGGAAAGTCAATAGAAAAGGTCTGTTGCACCATTCTGAGAGAGGAGCACAGTCCAGCACAGTCAGAGCCACAGCCAAACCCAGAGGAGGTTGCAGGGGACTGAATCTCTGGCAGCTGTGGTGTTTTCCAGACTTCTCAACCCACAATTTAGAAGGTCAGTGGGAAAGGTCTATAAGACCTGAGTGATAGAGGATCCCAGTCCACCCCCAGCCCTAGGGCACTGGCACTGGAGGTAGAGGCTGCTTCCTGAGCTCTCGGTCCCACACACAGTGGGGGGATTGAGTGGCTGATAAGAGGGGGATGGCAGGGATCTCTTTGCTGGTGCTAAGGCAGTATTCTCTTATGTTGCCCATGATTGGATCTGGGTTGCAGTCCTGGGTAGTAGTTCTGGGATGAGGTGAAGCTCTGGCATGGCAAAACTTGTGGCTGCAGTGGATAGAGAATCTTTCCGACTGTTCCAAGGCAGAAAAGAATGCTTGTGGTCACTCACAGACCAGAGCACAGGCAATGTTAAAAGATCTTTGGCATGGGATATAATGTAGAAGCTGCTAAATCTGGTATTATCCTGATTATGTAGAAGTCTGTACAGGGTGATCATACCACCTTGGAAAAGATGAAAATTTACAAGTTCATAGAAGTATCTCTGAAAATAGCTGCATCAAACCCCTGAAACTTGGAACAGTATGCCCTCTACACTGGAAGCAGAGCCCTACCTTAACAAAGAGTTAAAAAGTCAAGTAATTAAATGGGAAAATGAGCAAGCAGCAGAAAAAAAAACTCAGACTACAAAATCTTACTTTGGTGACCAAAAAAAGATCAAAACATACAACCAAAAGAAGACAATGAAGTCAAAACTCCTATAACCAAAGCCTCCAAGAAAAAACAAATTAGTCACAGGCCATGGAAGAGCTCAAAATGGATTTTGAAAATCAAGTAAGAGAAGTAGAGGAAAAATTGGGAAGAGAAATGAGAATGACACAAAAAAATAATGAAAAATGAGTCAACACCTTGCTAAAGGAGACCCCCCCCCCCAAGAATGGAGAAATTAACACCTTAAAAATAGACTAACCCAAATGGTAAAGGAGGTCCAAAAAGGCAACGAGGAAGAGAATGCCTTAAAAAGCAGAATTGCCATAATGGAAAAGGAGGTCCAAAAGCTCACTGAAGAAAATAATTCCTTAAAAATTAGATAGAGCAAATGGAAGCTAATGACTCTATGAGAAACCAATAAATTATAAAGCAAAACCAAAAGAATGGAAAAATAGAAGACAATGTGAAATATCTCATTGCAAAAACAACTGGCCTGGAAAATAGATTGAGGAATAATTTAAAAAATCATTACACTACCTGAAAGCTATGATCAACCAAAGAGCCTAGACATCCTCTTTCAACAAATTATCAAAGAAAACTGTCCTGGTATTCTAGATCCAGAGAATAAAATAGAAATTGGAAGAATCCACTTATCACCTCCTGAAAGAAATTCCCAAAAGAAAACTCCCGGGAATATTCTAGCCAAACTCCAGAGTTCTCAGGTCAAGAAGAAAATACTGCAAGCAGCCAGAAGGAAACAATTCAAGTATTGTGGAAAGACAATCAGTATAACACCACATTTAGCAACTTCTACATTAAGGGATTAGAGGGTTTGGAATATGATATTCCAGAGATCAAAGGAGATCGGATTAAAACCAAGAATCACCTACCCAGCAAAGCTGAGTATAATCTTTCAGGGGAAAAAATGGATATTCAAATGATGAACAGACCAGAGCTGAATAGAAAACCTGACTTTCAAATACAAGACTCAAGAGAACCATGAAAATGTTAACATGAAAGAGAAATCATAAGGGACTTATTAAGTTGAATTGTTTACATTCCTACATGGAAAGATGATATTTGTAACTCCAGACCTTTCTCAGTATTAGGATAGTTGTAGGGAATATATGTAGACAGAGGGTATGGGGTGAGTTGAATATGAAGGGATGATATCTAAAAAATAAAATTAAGGGGTGAGAGAGGAATGTACTGGGAGAAGGAGAAAGTGAGAGGTACAATGGGATAAATTATCTCACATAAAAGAGGCAAGATAAAGTTTTTACAGTGGAGGGGAAGAGGGAGGAGGTGAGAGGGAATGAGTGAATCTTACTCTCATCAGATTTGACTTAAGGAGGGAATAACATAGACCCTCAATAGGGTGTGGAAATCTATCTTACCCTATAAGAAAATAGGGGGAAAGGGAATAAAAAAGAGGGGGATGATAGAAGGGAGGGCAGTTTGGGGAAGGAGGCAATCAGAAGCAAGAACTTTTGAGGAGGGACAGGGTCAAAGGAGAGAATAGAACAAATGAGAAGCAGGATAGGATGGAAGGAAATATAGTTAGTCTTTTACAACATGACTATTATGGAAGTGTTTTGTATGAATACACATGTATAACCTCTAAGGAATTGCTTGCCTTCTCAATGAGAGTGGGTAGGGAAGGAGAAAGGGAGAGAATTTGGAACTCAAAGTTTTAAAAAAGAATGTTAAAAAGTGTTGTTGTTTTTTTTTTTCTTGCAAGATATGTAGCAATGGGATATAGAAATTTATCTTGCCCTACAGGACAATAGAAGGGAAGGGGATAAAGTGTGTGTGGGGAGGGGGCAGTGATAGAAGGGAGGGCAGATTGGGGAAAGGGGTAATTAGAATGCAAGCATCTTGTGGTGGGGGGAGGGAAGAATGGGAGAAAATTTGGGACTCAAAATCTTGTGGAAGTGAATGTTGAAAAGCAAAAATAAATAAATTAATAATTTCAGAATAAATACAAATTCAATTAAAAGAGATGCCTTAAACAAATATTTTTCAAGCCCTGAATGTGAGAATTTTAGATCTGGAAGAGAGGTTGGTAGGTGTCAGTCTGGTCCTAGCATGGCAAAATGAAAAAAAAAAAAGTGCTAGGTTTTAATTAAA